>JAJHZJ010000039.1:11685407-11720407 GCA_023548195.1 Bettongia penicillata ogilbyi | reverse complement strand
GCATTTCCTTGTTGAGCACCATGATCCTTGAAATACAAGTCTCAGAATATGAGCAGGTAGAGGGCTCAGAGGAACCCAAGAGTATTTTGGTGTTAACAGGTACATTTTACCCTCAAAGGAAGCTCAGTGTATCTGAATGAAGAAAATCACTCAGTCCTGGACATGAGAATAGGAACTTTGAGTTTGAGTAGGAAATGGTATCCTCATAAGGTTGTAATCAGAGCATCCAGAAGAAATTAAGGGCTGGGAGGATGGGGAGTGGAGGGAGGTTCTTCTTGACATCTATATCTTTTGTAATCTCTTCAGACTTTTTGTCCAAAGTTGGAATTTCATCGTTCTGATCCCGAATCATCCCAACACCCTTGTCAAATGTAAATTCAAGCAAAACTGGATCATTTCAATGGCAAGGGGCCTGAAGCAAGGCCTGGGGGTGAGGGGAGGAGGGTAACAATCTATTCCTCCATCAAAGGAGAGGGAGGGAGGAGAAGAAGAGTAAATGGGAGAAAGCTACTACTACCAACTGATGTTTCCATAGCATTTTAAGGATGAATAAATGCTTTTCAATGAAGTCATTCTTGCACTCTAACATTACTGTGAACTTTGCAAATTTAAGGCACCACAGAAATGGGGGCTATTGCAAGACCTAAATAGGTTCATAGATTTGGAGCTGGAAGGGACCTTGGAAGTCACCAAGTCCAACCCCTTTATTTTGCTTTGGAGGGAGCTGTGGACCAGAGTGGAGAGAAGAGACTTGCCCAAGGTCACTTAGGTAGTAAATTGCAGAAGACGGATTTGAATTCAGTCCTCCAGACTTCTTTCCCAGGGCTCTTTCCAGGACATACTGGGGCATTTGTCTCATCTCATCCTCACAACAAGCCTGCCAAGTCAGGAGTGAAGGAATGATTATTCCCCCCTAAAATGAAAGCTTCATGAAACAAAAAATAAAATAAAATAAAACAGAAAGGAAATCAGCCTCTTCCAAATTCAACAATCAAGACACCGTCACAGACAGCCCTCACATAACTCTGGCCAACATGAGCCAGCCCTTTGGGCTGAGGCATCCGGCGACATCAGGGAGGGGGGGTGGGGCAGGGAATGTGGATGATCTATAGAGGTCTGGCTGAGGCATAATAAGGAAGCCGATCATTTTTAACTTGATTAATAATGCAGTGAAGAGGGGCCCAAAGGAAGGAGCTCGGCTGGGGCCCCGGGCTCGCTCCAGTGCTCTGCAGCCGAGCGGAGCAGGAAAGGCTGCCCGCCGAGGGCTAGGAAGCAGTTATCACTGGCGGGTGATTAAGTTACTAATCCTTCAGGGAGAAGACATTTAGAGGCCCATATTAAAGCAGAGCGAGGCAAAATTACATTCCGTTTCAATTTAGTTTAGCAATTCCAGTGATTTAGTTAAATGAAAAGCAATTGTTCCAATTAATAGTATTGAATGTTATTCATCAAAAGTGTCAAAACAGCTGTGTCGGTGCATTAGTAACCCATTCTCTTCTCAGAGATATGGATAATTCCCCGGGATTGAATGGGGGCGATGGCGGCAATTTGGGGGCTTGGGGAGGAAAGGGGGAGGCACTTGTGTGGGTGTCACCTGCACTCGGGTAGGAGTCTGAGCTTTTGTGCTCATGTGTGTCTGGGTTATACACACATCCATGCATGTGCATCTACATGTAGGAGTATGTCCTCACATGTACATCTGTGCCCTGTGCAGTGCAGGTCTGTGGAGCTGCTATATGGCTATATGATTTTGCATGCATGCCTTTGTGCGTACGTGTCTGCACCTCTGTTGGGCAATGTCTGTATGTGTATGTGAATGTGCAAATATCTTTGTATGTATGTGTATGCCTGCCTGTATGTCCATCCCTATACCATACACATACATATAGGCGTGTGTGTGTATATAATATTTGTGCAAGCATATTTGCATGTCTTTATGGATATGTCTGTGTGTCCAAATGCCTGTAATTCTGAATTATGCATTCCTGTCTATGCAGTGGAAAGAGTACCGATATGTGGTTGAAGCATCTGGTTCAAATCTCAGCACCTTTGCTTACTTTCTGGGTGACCTTGGGAAAGACAATTACCCACTTTGGGCCTTGGTTTCTTCAAATGTCAAACTATGAGGTTGGATCGATCAGGGGCTCTTAACCTGATGTCAATGAACTTGTTTTTAAAATACTTTTATAATTGTATTTCAATATAATTGGTTTCTTTTGTAATTCTACATAATACATAATCCTATGTATCTCATTTTATGCTTCTTTAAAACATTATTATGAAAAATAGCCTTCACCAGACTGCCAAAAGAATCCAGGATACAAAAAAGGTTAAAAACCTCTGATCTAGACAAACTTTAAGATCTCCTTAAACTCCAAATCTATGATACCACATGTATATGCATATATGTACATACTATATATGCATTTCTGCATCTAGAAGTGTCCACATGTATATTATCATTTGCTCTGGTACTGGCAAACCAGTCCTAAAAATATATCGGCGGGAGGACAGCCACTAAGATAGAGAGGTGTCTGTCCTATTACATGGAAGGAGAAACCCTGGATTACACATTAACTCAGTTCCTGTGCCTACGGAACCAACACCCTCACTCTCAAAGCAGCATAGAACACTGGAAAGACTACTGAAATTGTATGAAGACCTAGTTAAGACCTAGCTCTGCCCTTAATTATTTCTAGGTATATTCTCTCTTTTTCTCTCTCTTCACATATGTGTATGTACATATATGTGCATACACACACATATACATATATGTATATATGTATATGTGCGTGTATATAATATGCATATGTGTGTATATCATGTGTGTTATATACATGTATGTATATGTGTGTACACATATATTGTGCATCTATATACAGCTTTTATATATATATGTATATTCTGTTTCATGAGCCTCAGTTTCCTTATCTCTAAAATAAGGATATTAGAATCATGACCTCTAAGCTTCCTAGCTGTTTTAACATTCTGTACCTTTTGGATCTGGAAGTTTCCTGTGGATGGAGCCCCCGAGGAACAGGCTAATGCCCAGAGCTGGATAGGGTGTAGCAAACAGCACACAACCAAAACAAGGCTTTCAGAAAAGAGATCGTGGTGTTGTGAATGTGTGCTTCTGACGCATCCCACTGCACACCCAGTAGTAAACGACCTTTCCTGCTATTACAAATAAATGGCCTTTGTTGTACTTAACAGCATTCCCTTGCTGTTTTAACATGCCCTAGGCTGACAGCTTCTCCTGACCTGCAAAGTAATTATTTCCGTTTGGACATCACTAATCCCTAAGTGTGTTTGGTGGGGGGCAGAACCAGTGGGTCCCATTAGAACACCTCCTTTTGACTGGATCCTCCTCTGGAACTTCACATAGACTAGTTCTTAAAGTACAGGGCTTCTGGAGCCAAAGCAGCAGAGAAACAAGAATAAAGGCCTTCATCCCTATCCCAGGGGGCCATGCTTCCTTCCCCCCTCACCTGACAATTGTTCAAAAATGAGGAATAGAGAGGGGGCAGCATGGCGTGGTGCAAATAATCCCTCCTTTGGAGTCTGCCTGCCTCACAAGTTTGGGATGGGTAACATGCTTTGTAAAGGCTATGGTTTTGTATCACTATGAGTTGTTATAATTTAAACTCATAGACTTTAGAAAGAAAGACTCCTAGAAATCATTTGATCCAATGCCCTTATTTTACAGATAAAGAAATGAACTCAGAAAGGGAGTAACTTGCCCAAAGGTCATACAGGAAGCTCAGAGAAGGGCCAAGATTCAAACTCAAGTCCCCCAACTCCAAATCCAGGAATCCAGATGCTGCGTCTTGCTGCCATCCACCCAGAGAGAAATGGATGGGTAACTTTCATATGTAGCTCTGCTCTCCTTTCCTCTCTCCCAGGAGATAAAGGAGAAAGAGATTGAAGGCCAGGGCTGTGTTGGACAGCCAAATGCCCCATGTTGGAGGTGTCCTTCTCTGGGGTCCTACTTCTGTGGGTTGCACCAGCACTGGCTGACCCATGGGCAATTGAAGGTTGGGCTATGCACAGAGATTAGAATTTTAGGTTTAGAGATAGAAAGGATCTTAGAGGTCATCTCACCATCCATCCCACCTCCACATTCAGTTCAATAAATATTTATTAAATGACTACTTCATGCAAGCCACTGTACTAGGCTCTGGGGCTACAAATAAAAAAAATGAAAAATGGTTCTTGCCTTCAAGGAGTTTATACTCTATTATCAGCATTTTATAGAGAAGCAAAATGGAGTTCCATCCAGAATGGTGAGCTTATTTGCCCAGGCAGCTAATAGCAGAGTCAATATTCAAATCCCCATCCTCTGTCTCCAAATCTAGGATTCCTTCCAAAAGACCAATACACCAGTTCTGGCTTAGGCACCCCTTGGCCAGAACTAGGAGGGGCGCTCTCTAGAGTCTAGTCAACATACATCCATTCCATCCTTCCTCCCTTCAGCCTCCTAAAATCCCTGACTTCCTTCAAAGCTTGCTACCTCCAAGATGAGGCTTTTCCTGAACCCTCTGAAGCACAAATATTCCTCCATCCCCCACAAAATGACCTTTCATTTTATTTTGTATATAATTATGTGTATGTGTTCTCTCTCCCTAAAGAATATAAGCTTCTCAGGACAAGCACCATTTCACTTATGTCTTTTTATCTCTGGCACCTGGCACAGTGCCTGCACATAGTAGGCACTTCATAAATGCCTCCTTAATCAATCAATTGGTTGATTGTATTTCATTGAAGCAGTCTCAGTTTCTCTCTTTTCTGGATGAGTTTCCCAGATATTAGCCAGGACAAGCTGTAGTGACCACTGTCAGGGTTGCTGGGACAGTGCCCATCAGGACAGTAATTAAGCAGCGAGGAGGAAACCTAAGGATGTGATCCCTGAATACAAAGGGCTAATAAACACAATTCCTGGGAATGAGGCCTGGGCACAAGGAGTCCTTAAGCTATTTTGGGAGGCCCCAATGGAGTCTGGACGAGGCTGAGGGCATCCTGGAGCTCATTAATCTGTGTGGGAATGGCAGAGACAGGATAAAAGGTCTGGGAAGGCTTTCCGCCAGCCTTTTCCTCACCAGTGGGAGCCCCCCTGACTGCCACTGCCCTCTCCCCTCAATGAGCCTTCAAACTGGGTCTCCTGAGACCCATCACAACAGCTCCAAGCAGCCAAGACTATCATCTCCCTTTCCTTTCCAATTTCTGCAGGCTTTTTTATGAGACATGAGAGATTAGGAGCCACTGTCCTTTCCCCATCCAGGGTTTGTTTTCTCCCTGAGCCAATCAAAAGAAACCAAAAAAAAGGAGGAAAAAAACTCCAGGAAGACCCATCTGAACTAAAGAAGCAGAAAGAAGAGTTTTCCCCAAATATCCTGCTCAGTACAGTTCCCACGACATCTCCTTAACGGAGTATGTGCATGGGAAAAGGTTAATTACCAGGGACACGGCTGGGTTGACCAGTGAACAGCGGTATCCTCCCCTGTCTAAAAGCTCAGACAGGACTCTCAGCAGCAGGGAAGCTGGATTGGAAAGGTCAGACTGGGGAAGCTGCCTACGACTGGGTCATGATGAATCCCCAGACAATGAATGCCTGACCCGTTCGGCCCACTCTGTAGTGCCAACCCAGGGATGCCCCACAAAGACCTTAGGAGGGAGAATGTTGCAATGGCAGGGTTAGGGAACCCAAAACAAATGACAGCAGGGGACAAACACAGGGGCATAGTCAACATAGATGCTGGCCTCCCAAACAGACCAGAATGTGGCTACTTCACTCTGTGTGGGGGGATCAGGGTCAGGATTAGACTACATTTAGCTTTGTTTAAAAACTCATGTTGAATGAGATGTGCATTCTCAGACATGGCTAATGTGTTGATTTGCTTTGCTGGCTTAAATAAATATATATAATATATATATATAAATATATATATATATATATATATATATATATATATATATATATATATGTGTGTGTGTGTGTGTGTATATATATATATTTGTTTAAGGGAGGTTTTCTACTCTGGGAGGGGGAGAAGAGTGGTAGGTTAATAGGTAATAATAGATATACCAAACAAAGCTTCCACAAAACACTTAAATACACAAAAGAAAATGGGGTGAGGGGAAGGGGGGAGGGGGGCAAGGGGGATGGAACAATTTTATTTCTACCCCATCCAATTTAATACATATATAATAGGGAGAGAGGGTAAACTGTATTATATCCTCAAGAGAAGCCCAAGTAAAATTGCTTCAAGCTTAGGTTTGAGGTCACAACCGTGGTCTCCTCAAAAGGGAGGAGTAGAAAGGTACTCAATGTATAATATAGATTAGTTATAGATGGATACTTCTTCTCCATAGACATGCACATGCACACAAATGCATACATACACGCATAAATGGGAAAACCACAATGACAAATATGAAAGCCTCAGTACACAGGAGGACAGAGCAATTCAGCTCATATTCAGTGGGGTGGTCCCTACAGATCCATTCCACTCATGGTCCTCCGGATATATTTCAATTCAGTGCCTCTTTATACGTGTATATACATACACACATGAATATGTACATATATGTATATGTACATGCAAAGTTCTTAAAAACCAAACTATATCTATGAGAAGGGCAGCTAATTAGTACAGTGGATAGAATGCCAGCCCCAGAGTCAGGAAGAATCATCTTTCTGAGTTCAAATCTGGCATCAGACACTTATTAGCTATGTGACTCTGGGCAAATCACTTAACTCTGTTTGCCTCAGTTTCTTCATCTGTAACATGAGTTGGAGAAGAAAAAGGCAAACTACCCCAGTATTTTTACCAAGAAAATGCCAAACAGGGTCATGAAGAGACAGACAGAAGTGAAAATGACTGAAGAACAAAAAACATAACAGAAGTTTCCAGTTTCTTATCTAAGACTCTAGTTCTCTTTTAATTATTGAAATGTTTGTTATTTGTTGACGATCATTAAGTTCACAATAAAAAAGAAAATTTTTGGAAAAAAGACTGCTAGGGATATGTTGAAAATATATAGGAAGACATACTGGCTTGAGAAGCAACCATTAGAATCATACAATTTAGAGTCAGAAGGGACCTTAGAGATCATCTCGTTAAAGCTCTGCGTTTTAAAAGTAATGAACCAGTTACCCATATACATACAAAGAGCTACTCTGCTAACTGATCCAAGTCGCTCTGTGCATGGCAGGAGCAGGCCTCTGTTTATTAAAACCAGCTCTCTAAGATCTGCCATTAAGACATCACACTTCATAAATCTAGTTCTGCTCTCTTTACACACGTGGAAGTGTAACACAGCAGTCGGTTGTGCCAAACAGACAAGGAGGCTAATGACAGAAGACTGACAACAAACAAGGAAACAGACATAATGAGATAAAAGAGGGAAATGGAAGAAAACCAAACCTTCATGGCAAGGGTACTCTGTGTACCCTCTCTCTGGATCTCCTCCTCAACTCATCAGGTCTGTGGATGCCCTCCCCCATACCTGAAAAAGGAGGGCTCTCAGAAAGATACAAGTCAAGAGAAAAGTGGCCAGGAAAAGTGGGAAGACCAACGCCAAGGCCCCCAAAACTGATGATGTCCATCAAACTTAGAAACACAGATGTTAAAACTGGAAGGGACTTTGCAGATTTGTCTAATCAGGGTCCTAGGATCAGAGCTGGTAGGGATATCAAAATTCAAGTCTCTTTTCTTGATTTTATAGAGTGGGAAACTGAGGCCCCCAAAGAGGAAGTAACTTGCCCTAAGTCCCACAAAATTTAGATACAGAGCAGGGGACTTGAGTCCACCACATCTCCTGGCCCCTGGGGTAGGTCTCCCTACATTATGCTAGGCTGCCTCACCAAGTACGCCAGGCACAAAGAGGTTAAGGGAAGCACTGGGAACCTGCATACTTTTATTACATTATCGAGATGTTATTGCATTATAAATAATGCCACAGGATGCATTATTTATACATTTAATATCAGGCTTGCTTATAAGTCAGATCTCTTCACTTTTAAAGAAATGCTCTGTCTCTGACACATCTCCTGAAGCTGTGTACAAAGCAAGCCAGAGCCGGACAGTGTCTCCGCCCTCCTGAAACAGCCAAGAGAGTCGGAGTGCATTAAGAGAATGTAAATACCCCATCCTATAAAGGTGAGGAGAAGCAGGGAGGGTCTTCATAGAGGCTCCGACACTTTGCTCTCTTTCCCAGTTCCCTTAGGACTCATGAGACAGGATGCAGAAAGAGTTTATGTCTTGTTACCATTTCCACATGCAATCAGAAAGCTGAAGTCAGGAAAGCCTAGAGGAGTGAGTATGAGAGAAGGGTAAAGGAATAAGGATTTATTAAGCATTTATGTGCGAGGCATTGGGCTAAGTGCTTTATAAATATTATCTCATTTGTGCCTCCCAGCAACCCTCCTAGGCAGGTGGTATAATTATTGACATTCACAGAGTCTAGCGCTTAATGACTCCACATTCAACAGTCAGGGGTGGGTAACTTGCAGCCTCAAAGTTACATGTGACCTTCTAGGTCCTCAAGTGTGGCCCTTTGACTGAATCCAAACTCCACAGAATTTCACCGAAGTTTATAGAGCCACACTTGAGGACCTAGAGGGCCACATGTGGCTTCAAAGGCCACAGGTTCCTCACTCCTGATCTATCCACTGTGAGATTCTATCTCTCCCACAAAGGAAATAAGACTTCTCCTTGAAGGCAAAGAGTAATATAGAGACCTAGCAGTGCCAGATTTCAAACTATGCTATGGAGCAATAATCATCAAAAAAATCTGGTACTAAATAATAAATAAAGTGGGATAGGAAAAGAAATCAGTGGAATAGATTAAGTAAACAATAAATAGATGCAAACAACCACAGTAATATAGTACCTGATTAACCCAAAAATCCAAGATTTGAAGGCAAGGAGTCACTATTTAACAAAACTGCTGGAAAAACTGGGAAGCAGTCTGATAGAAACTAGTTATAGATCAACATCTCACACCACATACCAAGATAAGGTCAAAATGGGTATGTGATTTAGATATAAAGGGTAATATCATAAATAAATTAGGAGAACATAGAAAAAATACCTGTCCTATCTAGGAAAAGGAAAGAGTTTATGAATAAACAAGAGATAAAGAGGATCACAGGAGGTCAAATGGACAGTTTTGATTGTATTAAATTAAAAATAATTTGTATAAACAAAACCAATGTAGCCAAAATTAGAAAGAAAGTAAAAAACTGTGAGTAGAGACAAATTTAGAGCTTTTATTAATAAAGGTCTCATTTCTCAAATATATAGGGTGTTGAGGCATATTTATAAAAAAATAAAAGTCATTCTCCAACTGATAAATGATCAAAGGAGATGAATAGGCAATTTTCAGAGGATGAAATCAAAGCTATCAATAATCATATGAAAACATGCTCCAAATCACCAATACTCAGAGAAATATAAATTAAAATAACTCTGAGGTGCCCCCTCACACCTATCAGGTTGACTAACATGACAGAAAAGGAAAATGACAAATGCTGTAGGATATGTGGGAAAATAGGGACTCTAATACATTGTTGGTGGAGTTGTGAACTGGTCTAACCATTCTGGAGAACAATTTGGAACTATGCCCAAAGGATCATAAAACTGTGCACATTCTTTAACCTGACAATATTGCTACTAGGTCTGTATCCCAAAGAGATCAAAGGAAAAGGATCTAGATGCACAAAAATATTTATAAGCAGCCATTTTTGTGGTGGCAAAGAAATGGAAATTGAGGAGATGCCCATCAAATTAGGGAATGGCTGAACAAGTTGTGGTATGTTTGTGATGGAATCAATACTATTGTGCTATATGAAATGATGATAAGGATGGTTTCAGAAAAATCTGGGAAGACTTCTATGAACTGATGCAAAAGGAAGTGAGCAGAACCAGGAAAACATTATACAAAAAAAAATCAATATTATAACAATCATCAACTGGCAGCTACTGTAATCTAAACAATGACCTATGATAATTCCAAAGGACTCATAATGAAAACTTCTATTCACCCTTAGAGAGAGAACTGATGAACTCTGAGTGGAAAGTGAAGCATATTTTTTCACTTTATTTTTCTTGCTTTTTTGGCAACATGTTTAATATAGAAGTATTTTTTTAACATGGTTTTACATGCATAATGGGTATTATGTTGTTTACCCTCTCAGTGAGTTGATGGAAGGGTTGAGGAGTGAGAATTTGGAATTCAAAATTTTTTTAAAATGTTTTTAAAAATTTAAGAGTAATATGGAGAAGCAGAGAGGAGAGAGGAATATCATTCCAGGGAGGAAGAATGAAAACATGAGTAAATAAGTATTCTGTATTCTATTAAACTCATTTTATGGCTCACCTGAGAGGTCTGCTGTGGGTCAATCCTTGCTCTTCACTCCCTGTTGTCTTGTTAATTGTGTCAAACTGTCAGGAGAAAAGCATCTGGAAACTCATTCTATGCTATGCTAGAAACATTCATATTGTTAACAGCCACTCTTATCATAAGGCAACTCTTCCCATCCGTGGGACCCATAAGCCTTACCTAATCTAAATCATAAGTGACTGCCATAAACCACCCTGGTTTTATGGAGTCACATATTTTATATTAAGAATTCTTCTGAACTTATAAATTTTTCCCCGTCATCCTTAAAAGCAACAGAAAGGAAACAAGAAGTATGGGAAAACATAACCCTAACTGCTAACCTAATCTTATTTCTCCTAATCCCTTTTCCAATCACCTAACGGCACTATTGCTCTAGACTGACCACAAGGCTCTGGTGAAGCCATTCTCTGCAATAATCTCTTTACTGGTGAATCCAACCATCTTCTCTTAATAGTTCTCTGTGGCACCTGATATCACTGACCAGCTCTTTGTTCTGAAGATTTTCTCCTCCCTAGGTTTTCATGACAATTGCTCCCTCTTTATCTACTCAACCTGGTGCACCAATCCACTTCAGATTCTTTTGCAGGGATATCATCAATGTCCTAGCTCCAAGTATAGATATAAGAATCCCCCCCTCTCCATATATATATATATATATATATATATATATATATATATATATATATATATATATATACACACACACACACACATATTTTACATTTGTGTGCATTTATAGATAGAAATATAGACAGACAGACGGACAGACAGACAGATAGATAGATATGCTCTCTTAGTCATCTCATTATTTCCTGTGGATTCATCTTTCATATCTAGGGAGATGATTCCCAAGTTTATATATCCAGCCATCATCTGCCTCTTGAGACCAAGTCCTGTAACTGCCAGCTCATCTGACTCTACCTAAAAGTCCCCATAGGCATCTCAAATTCAACACGTCCAGAATCAAACTTAACTCTTATCCAAACCCCTTCCCATTTCCCTGTTTCTATCAAGAAAACTATCATTCTTACAGTCACCTAGGTTCCCAACCCCAAAATTATCCTCAGCTTTTCCTTCTCCCTCAGCCTTTATATTCATCCAGTTGCTAAATATTATTCATTATAATTATTATGTTATTATAATATTTATTTATAATAATATATTATTTATATTATTAATCATAATAATAATTAATTAATTAAAATACCTTCATGATCTTTTGCATCTTTCTTCTTCTCTAGTCTCGCATGACCACCACCCCAGAGCAGGTCCTCATCACCATTTGCTTAAAACAGCACAGTAACCTCTGTGAAGAAAAGACCTCCAGGCCCATAAAGAGACCTGGAATGAGACAGAGTCCAATCACAGATTGCAAAGCATTTATTGTCTGAGAAAAAGGTTTCAGGGGAGAGAAGATCTGACAAGGAAGGATAGAGAGAAAGAGAGACAGAGAGAGACAGAGACAGGGTTCTCAACTGCTCCAAGGAGAGTGGGAAAACGGTGACATAATACAGAACTGGGTAAAGTTAAGGTGGCTAAGGGAGAAGACATCTGCAGACACAACAAGCCAGGCAGCAGGATGTTTAGAAATTCATCAGCAGTTTTGAGTCTGCAGCTTCTGCTCAAGGTGGCCTGAGCTGGTTGAGGCTAGTCTGTGGTTTCTGGCAGATAACAGGAATCTCCAAATTCAGCTGGAGTTCAGTCACACTTTGTGTTATGTCAAGCTGCTCTGAGCCTCAGAAATCCATCTAATTAGCTGGTTGTTGTATAACTACATTGTCCTGTTCCCCTGGGAAGAAGGGAAGTTCTAACATACAGTAAAGTCATCACAGAGCCCATGTTCATATCTCTTAACTAGTCTCCTTCTCTCCAGCCCTCTTCCTCAAGCTTCCAAATGGAAATTTTTGAAACCTAGATCTGACAATGGCACTCCCCTGCTCCAGATGCTTCAATGGCTCCCTATTGTCTCTGGGATAAAAAGCAACTCCTCATTTAAAGTCCTTCACTACCAAATTCCAAGCAATCTCTCAATATTTATTTCAAATTACTATCATTCTCTATTCCATCCAAAATGATCCACTTGTTATTCCTTTTTCATGGAATATCATCTTTCATCTCTGAGTTTTTGCATAGAATGACCCCCATGCCTGGAATCTTCCTTCCAGATTCAACTAAACCACTACCTCCTTCAAGTAGACTTCCCTGGTTCCCCTTATCTTAACCTAGCCCTAAAATTATGTTGTATTTGATTGTGTATGTTTTGTCTTTACTTATCTATGTTTGTGTTATATTTTCCCAGGATACCCTAAGATCTTTGAGGATAGGGTTATTTTTGTCTTTGTATCCCCAGCACCTCATACAGCACCTGCCACATAATGGCCATTAAATAAATGTTTCTTGACTGAACTTGACTAGGACGAGTTATAAAACAATCCACAATACATTTGGCATAGTGGGGGTAGGAGAAGACATATTTCCAGAAATTGTCCTCAAATATCTGAAAGGATGTCATGTGGAAGAAATGGGTAGCTAGGTGGCACAGTGGATAGAGTGCTGGGGCTTGAAGTCAGGAACACTCATCTTCCTGAGTTCAGATTTGACCTCAGACACTTGTTAGCTCTGTGACCCTAGGTAAGTCACTTAAGCCTGCTTGCCTCAGTTTCCCCATTTGTAAAAATGAACTGGAGAAGGAAATGGCAAGTCAATCCAATATCTCTGACAAGAAAACCCCAATCAAGGTAACAAACAGTTGGACATGAGTGACACAACTCCACAATAACATGTGAAAGGAACACGATCAATAATGGTTCTGAATGAGAATTCTGACCCACAAAGTATCTAGAATCTGGAGCATCTTTCTGAGGATCCAGAAGTTTGTATGTCTGTGGAGGGGAAAATAGAGGGCATACAGTGAAAAGCAAAAAATTCATCCCTACTCTCAAGGAACTCACATCCTAATGGAGGAGGTAATATGCAGACAACTGTGTACAAACAAGTTACATATGGGGTAAACTGGAGATAATCAATAGAAGAAAGGTTAAACAATTCACCTCTTGACAGAGAGGTGTGAGTAGTTGATTGTTTCTTGTCCTTGGTTTTCAAAGAGCACTAAAATGACATCACCATGATAAAGTGAAGCTTCAGTGTGTCTGACTGTAGCTGATCAGACCAATACCTGCTCGGAATGCTCTACCACAGGTTGGGCACAGATAGTTTGTATGAATTTTTGGGGTGGATATCCCAAATTTGTGCATCTTGTGTTTACTTTGTGCTGTCTCAATTCTGCTTTGCTCAAAGAGCACAGCACCCTCTCTGATGTGGGCACGCCACGCTGAGCAGTCCTGTGCCAGTGTCTCTCATGTTGCAGTCAAATCCAAAGTTCTTGAGAGAGACCTTGAGAGTGTCCTTGTCCACTTCTTCTGACCACCGTGCGATCGCCTGCCCCATGTGAGTTCTCCGTAAAATAGTCTTTTTGGCAAGCATATATTTTGCATTCAAACAACGTGACCAGCCCATCAGAGTTGCTCTCTCTGAAGCATAGTTTGAATGCTTGGCAGTTCAGCTCAAGCAAGGACTTCAGTGTCTGGTACCTTATGCTGCCAGGTGATCCTCAGAATCTTAAGACAGTTCAAATGGAAGCGATTCATTTTCCTGGCATGGTGCTGATAGACTGTCCATGTTTCACAGGTATACAACAATGAGGTCAACACAATGGCTCTGTAGTTTGGTAGTCAGTCTAATACCTCTCCTCTCCCAAACCATTCCTCAGAGCCTCCCAAACACTGAGCTAGCTCTGGTAATACATGCATCAACCTCGTTGTCAATGTGTATATCCCTGAAAAGTGCAAAACAGAGGTCTGTACACAACGTTTGTAGATCTGACCAAGGCCTTTGACACTGTTAGTCATGAAGGCTTATGGAAAATTATGTCAAAATATGGCTGCCCAGAGAAGTTCATCAGTATTGTACATCAATTTCATGATGGCATGTTTGCCCGGGTTTTGGATAATGGACAATGCTCTCATGCCTTCCCAGTCACTAATGGAGTGAAACAGGGCTGTGTGCTTGCTCCCATGTTTTTTAGCACAATGTTTTCAGCCATGTTGTCAAATGCTTTCAATGAGGATGAACATGGCATCAAGGTCAACCACCAGAATGATGGTAAATTCATCAATTTGAAAAGGCTCCAAGCCAAGACCAAAGTGGAGGGAGTGTTGGTGCATGATTTTCTGTTTGCAGATGATTGTGCCCTCAGTGCAGCCTCTGAAGCTGAGATGGAACAAAGTATGGATCTGCTGCCTGTGCTAATTTTGGCCTAATAATTAACACCAAGAAAACACAGGTGCTCCATCAGCCAGCACCACACCATCCATATGTGGAACCATCAGTTACAACAAATGGAGAAGTTTTGAATACTGTGCATAAGTTCACTTGACAGAGAGGTTTAAGGTGCAGAATAAGACACAAATTTTTTTCAGACAATGAGGCAATTTGTTTTGCTCCACTACACATATTTGTTACAAGGAAATTGTTTTTCTGTTATCTCTTTTTTCTCAATGTGGTGGGAGGTGGGAGGAAGAGAAAAATAGATTTTTCTTTTATTTATTTTAAATAGAAAGTGAGTGGGGAGGTACTATAGATGTGGAATTGTCACATATACTTTCAGATGAGGTCACCATGTTATTAGTTTTACTGATTTGTTACAAGAGTCCTCTCAGAGAATAGGGGTAATCTCTAAGTGTTTGTGACATAAAAAAAAATACAGCAATAAATGTTTTTAATTATTGCTTGTCATCTTTAAAACATTAGTAGATTCAGCAAAAAGTGTGGGCTTTAGCCGTAGTATCATAGATTTAGAGCTGGAAGGGTCTTTAGTGACTATATAGCCCAGGGGTGGGGAACCTGCGGCCTCGAGGCCACATGTGACCTTCTAGATCCTTGGATATAGCCTTCTGACTGAGTTCAAGTTTTCCAGAACAATCCTTTCATCAAGGGAATTTGTTCTGTGAAGTTTGAATTCAGTCAAAGAGTCACACTTGAGGATCTAGAGGCATACATGTGACCTCAAGACCACAGGTTCCTTATCCCTGAATTTCCAGTCCAACCTCTTTATTTTACAGATTAGAAAACTGAGACCCAGGAGAGCAAAATGACTCACCTGAGGTCACCTGGGTAGTGAGTGGCAGAGGCAGTTCTCACACCCAGGTCCAAATCCATTGATCTTTCCACTGGGTTGTATGTATTTGTAGAATGGTTAACCAATTTGAGAAAAGAGGATTTCAGTTTAGTGTGTAAACTGAATAAGGAACAGAGAAGAAGAAAGACCCTCATAGAAAAATTGTATAATGCAATGGCTTTAGCGTAGCCTGGAGAGCTACTGAATGGCCAAAAAAGAATACAAATTATCATAGCTGAGTCACAGAAGAAAGTCTCACTCAAAGCAAAGTAGCCTATAAGGGTCATTCCTTCAGAGGACCTGGAGAGAGCAGCTTTGGGGGACACAAACCAGAAGATTGAATGTACCTATAGTTGGATATGAAGAGGACATTTTGGATTCAGAATGGAAGAGGGGGGCGGGGCTTGCAAGGATGGACTGGGTAACCCAAGGCAAGGCTAAAGGACAATTTGTCAGACCAGGAAACAGGCAGATTGGAGCCTATTAATGGAGTTTGAGGTCAAGTTTGCTTTTTTGCCTCCCATTTCTGATCACTGAGTTTGCAACGCACTTTTCATATTAACCAATGTTCAGACAGACCTTCATCTTTTATTTGTTCATTTGACATTTTTAACCTAAGTTTAACACTTGATATTTCTCTCTTTTAACCACTTCTTAGATTCATCCCATAGTTCTAGCCTGTTGAGCTCAATTCTGAGTGACGACTCTGTCATTCAGTTTCTTACCGTTTTTTCCCAGCTGAATATCTTCAAAAACCCAAAAAAGCAGGTCATCAGCACTTTCATCTAAGTCTATGATAAAAATGTGGGACACAGGCTCCAAGACATAGCCATTAGATATTTCCTTCCAAGTTTACATCACACCATGAATGATCATTCTTTGGGTTCACTCATCCAACCAGTCTTCTTCTAATCCTCCAATCTAGAAAAGAGGAAATGAGTTATTATCTGGGCTTTTGAAATCTGGAGAACTGAAGAGGAACCAAAGTACTGGAGAAATCCAATTTTGTCCCAATTTTTTTAAAAAAGGGAAAAGGATGACTTCTGCATGCAAGAGGCTAGTGATCTCAACTTCAATTTTTGGTTAATTTCTAGGTGTTGTTAAAGAAATGATTAGTGACAATCTAGAAAAGGAAGTGGTGACCACAAAGAGACCAGGAGCCAAGATGACAGAGTGATGGGAAGCAGCGACTGATTCCTGATGGGAAAATCCAGAAAAAGTCACAGTGAGTCTTTTGTCCAGCCCAACCAGGCATAGAGAAACTGACTGGGAGGTCTGTGGACATTGAGGATGGGGTTCAGTCAGGAGTACCCAGGAGAAGCCTGTGCATCAGGGTAAGAAGAGGTCTCAGACCCAGATAAGGCCAAACCCAAATGATACTGGGACACTGTGATGGAAACAGGTAAGGACTGGTAGCTTTGTCCCCCACTGCCAGTTTTGGGTCACAAATCCATGGAAGAGTGAGAAGAGGCCCTGACAAGTTGTACTCCTGGGTACAGAGGCCCAAGGTGGTATATGGAGAAAGTCAGAAGCCAGCAGTAGCAGTGCTGTGGCTCAGAGTCCAGATCCAGAGCAGGGTCCCACTTCTAGCATCTAGCCCAGCCTGCAAAGGAATACTGAAAGTAGAAATCCAAGACTAAAAGGAAGCCTACAGTTCTGCCACTCGGAGCCAACAAAGCTCTCCAGCTGGCTGTTTGGGATGAAATCCAGCAGTTTTCTTCTTGCTGCTGCTGCTACTTCTGTTATCATCATCATCATCATCATTCGGTCATTTCACTCATGTCTGGCTCTTCATGGCCCCATTTGAGGTTTTCTTAGCAAAGATATTTTCTTTCTCCTCCAGCTCATTATACAGATGAGGAAACTGAGGCAAACAGTTTAGTGACTTGACCAGGGTCACATAGCTAGTAAGCCCAGGGTCACATAGCTAAAGCCAAATGGAAAGGCTTGTACTTTGGTTCAAAAAAATCTACTTTCATGAGTATAAGGTAGAAGAGAATAGGCTGGACAATAGTTCATCGGAAAATGATCTGGTAAATTTAGTGAACTGTAAGTCACTAGTGACATGGAAACCAAGAAAGATGACATATTAATACACTGAAAGACCTAGCGTCCAGGACTAGGAAGGTGATAATGCTGATGCACTTTGCCCTAGTCAGACCACATCCGAAACATGTCCAGCCATAATCTCTATGACTTAGGAAGGATACTGCTAAACAGCAGTGCATATAGAGAAAGAGCAGGGCAACAAAGATGGTGATGGATCTTTCACTATTTAAGTATCAATTGAAGAGATTTAGAATGTTTAGCCTATAGAAGAGAAGGCTTAGGCAATGATAGCCTTTTCAAGTATTTGAAGGAATGGCACATAGAAAAGGGTTTAGATTTATTCTGCCTGGCCCCAAAGGGAAAAGCTAGAAGAAACCGATAAGTTTCAATTGCTGTTCAGTCATGTCTGACTCTTTGTGGCCCCATTTAGGGTTTTCTTGGCAAAGATACTGGAGTGGTTTGCTGTTTTCTTCTCTAGCTCATTTTACAGATGAGGAAACTGAGGCAAGTAAGATAAGTGACTTGCCCAGGGTCACACAGCTAGCATGCATCTAAGCCTGGATTTGAACTCAAGATGAGTCTTCCTGATTCCAGGCTCAGCCTTCTGTGCTCTACAGTCACCTAGCAGCCCAGATAGACATTACAAAGAGGTTTAAAAGTGAAATAACATGCCTGGCCAGATAGTTTATCTCCCGTCACTGAAGACCTCCAAGCAGAGGCAGAATGACCACCTGACAGATGTTGGGTAGAGGGAAATATTGTTCAGGTATTGGCTAGAGGAGCACTGAAATGCCTTCTAATTGTGAGACTCATTCTGTGAAATGAGATTAGCCTGGCAGGACTTGTTCCTAATGAAATCCTGCTGGCTCCTAGTGATTGCCTCTTCCCTAAGTGCTTGCAAAGTATCCCTTTCATAATCCATCCAAGCATTTTGCCAGGAATTGCCATCAAACTTGCCAGCTTATATTGAGAAGAAGGCACTTTCTGCCTCTTTGGGAAAATAAAGACAACGTGTGCTCATTGTAAGCCCATTGGCCCAGTACTAAAGTTATAGTAGGGAGAAAAAAACTATTCCCATGATTAGTGAAAAGATCATTGGTTTTGCAGTCAATGCACCTGAGTTCAAATCCTGCCTTTGTTACTACTTGTGTGACCTTGGGTAAGTCCCTTAACCTCTCTGGTCCTCAGTTTCCTCATCTGAAAAATGAAGGAATTGGATTAGATGGCTTCTGAGCTCCCTTCAAACTCTAGGTCCATCGACCTACATCTAGCCCAATGGACCAAGGGCTGAAAACACTTTAAAGAGGGTGCAAGAAGCAGAATCTGATAGAAAGAAGCAAGCAGAAAGGAGCATGTAGCCAAGATAAAATGTACAGAGATAGACTCAGAGATAGAAAAGTAGATCCAGAAACAGAAAGATAGACCCAAAGATGCTAGTGAAATTAGAATTTGAATGTGCATCAGCAAAGAGCCCTTAACTTCTCTGGACCTTGGATTCCTGAAATATAAAATAAAACCATTGCACTAGATGACTTCTGAAGTCCCTTCTAGCTCTAAATGTACACTATTGTAACCCTATTATCTCAATTCAAATCCCTATTTAGGTAGTTCAGTGGATAGAGCATTGGGGCTGGAGTCAGGAAGACCTGCAGTCAAATGTGACCCCACTTACTGGCTGCACCACCTTGGGCAAGTCATTTAAACTTATTGTAAATTGCTTAGCACGGTACCTGGCACGTAGGAAGTGCTACATAAATGTTAGCTATAAGTATTATTATCATCATTTATTATTGGTGTTTTATATATATAAAACACCAATAATAAATGAGAGAGAGAGAGAGAGTCATCACTCACTTTCTCTAGCCCTCGGTTTCCAAATGTGTTAAATGAGAACACTGGGTTAAATGATCCCTATGTTTCCACCTACCACCTTTTGATCTATAAATGAAGGGGAAAGATCAAAGATTCCAAGTTGGAAGGGACCCTTGAAATGGCAATAAAGGGTTAGCAAGGCAGGAGCAGGGGCTTTCCGTGGCAGCTGTGTATCCCAACAGAGCCTTGCTTGGAAGGGCACGTCACCAAGCACCGGGTTGTTCTTCTCCCCCAGCCTCCAAGAAACAGAGCTTCCTGAGGCAAGCTGTGAGTTGTAACAGGTTGTTAAGTAGGCCTGCATTCAGAACATAAAAGATAAATCCCCAAGTGTTAGGCCTCCAAAATCTACTAATGGGAATTAGAGCCAGAGTCTAATCGGGAGAGACAGAGACACAATCCCTCCATGACTCCCACGAGAGGGTGGGGAGGGGGCCGAGCCTCTCTAAGAGATGGCACTTTATCTCCCCGGGTTCCCTGCAGCCCCATAATCCCAGCATTCATTCAGCAAATAATAATAATAAATATAGTCAGAAGCAACTCCAGCTACTTCAGCCTTAATAAATGGGTTGAAATAGTGGCAAATTCAGACAGAGAGAGCATCTTTTCAATAAAAGCTGATAGGGTTATTAATAACGGTAATGTAGTACCTAGCAAGTAAGACCTTTTCAGTAAGACCTCTCCCTGGTTCTCTCCCCCAACCCCCACTGAAACAAGCAGTCTGTAGCTGGAAGGCAAGCAGAGCTCGATGCAAGAAAACCTGGCTCCCTTCTAACGAGTGACAGGGGGATTCTCACTGCCCAGACAATGTAGCTTCCTTAGAGAAGCTCAGTTGCCAGCCCAAGGGACCCTTCCTCTCCATCACTGGGCAAGGACATTTGCCACAGCCAGAGGCCACAGCTTTCCCAGGGCAGGACTTTGGGAGGCTCTCAGTAGGAACCACCTCCTTCTCAGGGCCTTCCTTGCAGGGTCAATGGGCTGTTTAGAGCTAGAAGACCTTAGAGGTTCTGGTACAGGTAGAGAGGCACTGACTATAGAATGAGAGATTCAGGCTACAAACCTCAGATGCTTCCTATGTGAGTGACCTTGGGCAAGTTACATAATCTCCCTAGACCTCAATTTCCTCAATCAAGCAAGAAAACTAAGGTCCTTTCCCTCTCTATTTATAGTGCTAAAATCCTCTAGTCATTTTATAGATGAAACTGAGGCCTGGAAGATCTTAGTGGTCTTCCTAAGGTGATACAGGTTACTTGGTTAGGATCACAAGGGTTATCTAACCTCAGAGTTGCTGAGTAATTTTTTGGTCATGTTCCATTCTTCATGACACCATTTGAGGTTTTCTTGACAAAGATACTTTGCCATTTCCCTCTCCAGCTCATTTGACAGATGAGGAAACAGAGGCAAGCAGAGTTAAGTGACTTGCCTAGGGTCACACAGCTAGTAAGTGCCTGAGGCCAGATTTGAACTCAGTAAGTTGAGTCTGCCTGACTCTACATCCTGCACTCTATCCACTGCACCACCTAAATGCTCTAACCTTAGTGAGGGGGACTGAAATCTCTCTGTATCCCCAAAGTCCTTTCAACCTTTCTACAATCTAATTCAACAAATTCAATTCCATTCCAAAACCTATATATAGTAAGGGCCTACTATGTGCAGACCTATTAGAGTAGTGTATTAGGAACTGGGAAATGCAAAGATAAAAATTATATGATCCCTACCTACAAGGACCTTACCCTCTTCATGGTAGTATCCTGGGCCAATTCTAATTCAGGCTCAAGTTTGGGACTGAAGCAAAATGAGACTCTCATTGACTGCATAAAATTTAACCAGACAAATTTAACAAATATTCAGCAGATATAGAATTGATATAGTTGGGATGCATTTCCCATTCCCTCTGCATTGCCTCTGAATGTCCACTCAAAAGAATATGTTGATTGCCTCAGCAGTAGGATATCCATTAAGCCTCAGGGAAGAAGGTTGCTTTTAACTGGACTTTTATGCCTTAGGCTACTAGGAAGCTACTTCAAGTACGAGCCTTAGTCTCCTTGGACCAACTGAGTCTCCAGGATATTGTGCTTGCCTTTTAAGGACAAAATCAGTCTATATAACAGGACCCTTCCCATCTTACTACCACGGGTCCCTACTGGATTAGTAAATGTTGCTCCTATCCTAGGTAGTACTCAGCATGTATACAAATAAATATAATGCAAGGCATTATACTTGTTAGGAAAAAAGTGGAGAGTCAGACTACATGTTCCAGAGAAATAGGTAGAAAAAAAAATTCATTTTTAGCTGAGAGGATCTGGGAGAACTTTACAATGGAAGTGGCATGTGGACAGAACCTGAAAGAAAAAGAAGGATTTCATAGGCAGAGACAAGAAAGTGTCCATGGTGCTATACACTTGAGCTGTCCAGGGGCCTTCAGGTCATCCCAATCTCCTTCATTTTGCTCCCATAAGGCACTGGGACATCTTTAAAAAATTACTCAAATTACTCATGATAGACTCAAGAGGGGATACCACCCCACCTCTGTTGATCTTTCTCATTCCTGGGAAGGAGGACCCTAAGGTCCTCCACTCAGTTAAGGTGGGTATGAATTGAGGTCAAAATTCCTACTTCCCCTAACAGGGACCAAATGTGCCCTACAAAAAGAAGAGAATGTTAGAATACTCAGAAAAATGAAATGTTTGAACAAAAAAAAAAATCTCCCTAATTTGTAGCCTGTGGGCATCACCTGTCATAATTCTGAATGGATCAAATAATCAGGAAGGCCAAGCTCTCTGTCACTTTCCATAAACTATCACAATCTGTGCATAGACTCACAGGAAGAGTTGCTAAGGATCACAGGAACGATGCTCTGAACAAGGAGGTATCCAGGAATCTAGAGACAGAATGTCCTCTAACAAAGATGAAACATAACAAGGGAAAGCACTGAATTGGTTCTAAAACATCCCCAGGAATGGTGAGTCAATGATAAATGCCACACCAAGAGGGATGATGAACAGAAAACAAACCATCTGAATTCTACTAAGGGGACAAAAATATGGTTTGGCCAGAATGATCCCATGGTAACAGAGGCATGCCTCATTTCAAATAGTGCTCCACCAAAAGGTTAATTCAGATTCAAAGTATTCTATGATCTGCATCCACTAAGAAAAAAAAAACAGCCCATGAGCCCCCATCGATGTGTTTACCTTTACTAGTCAGGCAGAGGATACACTTACTTCAAAGCAAAGGCATTTAAGGAAATTAGTATAGTAAGAAAAGTAACAAAAATATTTCCTTAATTAATCTAGGAAATGTTCTCTCTCCAAAATATACATTGCCAGTGAGAGGAATGGAAATGATAGAAACATGTAAGAAAGTTATGTGTAAGAAACATTTGTTCAAGAAATACATATAGAAGTAGGGGTAGCTAGGTGGTGCAGTGGATAGAGCACCAGTGCAGGAGTCAAGAGGACCTGAGTTCAAATCTCACCTCAGATACTTGACATTCACTAGCTGTGTGACCTTAGGCAAGTCACCTAACCCCAATTGCCTCATCCTGGGTCATCTCTCATCATCCTGATGAATATCTGGTCACTGGATTCAGATGGCTCTGGAGGAGGAGTGAGACTGGTGACCTGCACAGCCCTCCTTCACTCAAAACAAAGTCAAGTGCAAGTCATGTCATTATTTCTCTGATGGCATGGTCTTCTTTGGCAATGAAGGATGAACACATACATACATATATACATACATACATATTAGATATGGCCCCACAAAGAGAATATTTAACTTTCTACAGAGATGTTACACATATTCCTATATACCTTGGGCCATACTCTTCTCTTTGCCTAGAATGCCACCCTGCCATCTCTGACTACTAAATTCCTACCCCAAGGCCCAGCTTAAATGTTACCTCTTTTATGCAGCTATGCCCCCAATTAGAGCTGATTTCTCCCTTCATGAACCACAAAAGCCATATGTTTGTACCTTTCTTATTGTACTTAGCACAGCCTACTTATATATTATAGTTACAATGAGAGTACTCAGGCATTGACCTCAGTCCTTGTTACCCATCTGAGGTAGCCTTTTTGTTCTGATACCGATGCAGTCTCCTTGACAAAGTATGAACTTGCCAGGCTCTGTTGACACCATATCAATGATGATTGACTGATGATTGATAATTAATTGCTAATTCATGTACCTTAGCAACAACCTTGGGCTTAGCCTACACACAGACTCAAGAGGCTAAAGTACTCGGGGAAAAGCAAAACCGAGAGATGCTACAAGAGCTTAAAATTCAATTCCCTGGACAACAATACATCTTCTCCAGAGATGCCCGTTTACAGAGAAGCTGGCACCAGATGAAGTGGGCCATGTTCTAGACTGAGCAAGAGTCAGAGCCAAGAAGTAGCAAGGGACAGAGCTACACTATAGACTGAAATACCCAGACCTTGCCTTTCTTTTTTATTATTTTATTTTCAATTCAGGGAACAAAACAAGCATTTCCACATGAAACTGCAAATCTACCACAAATACCAACTTGCTCTTCTCTCCAAAGATACAACAAAGTTATTATGCAAATTTCTAGACCTAGCAGCTTCTACTCTAGTAACCTAAGTCACAAGTGTCAGAGGCAGGATTTTAGCATAGCTGCTTTGATTCCAGAGCTGGAGTCTTTCATGAATAAGGCTTCCTGTGTCCCTAAGAAGTGGAGGCCCACTGGAGAAGGGAGTTCTTAACTATTTATGATAAGTTCATGCACAATCCTTAAAATTTTTTGTTGTATTAAATAAAGCCTGTTCTATATTCTATTTCCTGTTACTTTGAGTGCAGATATGAGAAATAAGGGTCCTTTTCATTTTTTTTAGCAATCTGGGCATGAGTTAAATTCTTGTGTTCCCAAAGGAATATCCCTAGGTAGGGCATAGGCTCCATTTTGTTTCCAAATCTCCAGCACTTTGCATATAGTAAACATTTATAATAAATGTATGTTGAAGTGCGGTTTAACTGAAGGATGGCTGCAGAGGTGACATAGGTATTTGTATTTTTATCTTCTTGTCTAGATTTTAAGTTCCTTAAGAAAGGTAACTGTTTCATTTATCTTGTATTCCCCATCATTCCTACCACAGGAATCTACACACAAATAGATGTTCAATGAATATTTTAGGAAAAGTGTTTATGTCTCTGGGAAGGTTGGGGGTCACCTGAAAGAAGACATGCTTTACTTTCTATCAATCTAAATCTTTTTCCCTTGTGAAGGAGGCCACCCAGAGCCCTAGAACTGAAAAGTATATGACAAGCATATGCCTAGTGAATTTTTTTTCCAAATCACTGAACTTGGAGTCAAAAGATTGGAGTTTGAACCTATTTTGCTCTTTACTAGCTGTGTGACTCTGGCAAGTCATCTAACTCCTAAGATTTTCAGTTTGCTCATCTGTGTAATGGGAACAAAAATTCTCATATTACCTACCTTCCAGTGTTGTTGTGAGGAAAGTGCTTAGAAAACTTTAAGATATTGTAGAAATGTGAATAACTATTACTTCAGTTGTGGAGTGATGTGTAATGAGTTTATTCCATAAGATAAGAAGAAGCTGGTATGTATCTTCTGAATGTACACGCACACACACACACATACAACAAGGTGTGTATGATAAGGCTTGGAAACTTGATAGGTAGGAGAGTGAAAGGATTTAACAGTGTCTGAAATTCTACCACTGGGTCACTACTTGATGTTAAAGCATTTTCCCAAAAGCCCCTGCTAAAATATGTATGCAATGGGGAAAGCAACAGCTTCTCATGAAACAGTAAGAAGCAATGGAGAGAATAAAAAGTTTAGATAAATTTTGGCCATTTATGGCAATTAAACCCATATCATGCCAAAAGCATTTAGATGGCAAGAATGACACTGGACAGACACCAGTTGGAGAGATGGAAAAGATCAGTCATGGTTCTCATCATAACCTGATCTCTGTCTCGATGGAGGATATTGGAGTCCAGCCTCACAGTCCAAAATGTGCCAAATGAAAAGATAGAGATGATGCCAAAGAAAACCCAAATAGGAGAATCAGCAAGAGCCAGATGAGGCCAAGTTTGCCAAGAACAGGTCTGTGCTAGAGGCCATAGTTGAGGGGAATGAGGGATAGATTCTGCTGATCTAGGCAGTCACACAATAAACTGGAAGGTATAGAGCAGGCATGGGGAATCTGCAGCCTCAAGACCCAATATGGCCCTTTAGGTCCTCAAGTATGGCCCTTCTATTGAATCCAAACTTCACAGAACAAATCCCCTTAATAAAAGGATTTATTCTGTAAAACTTGGACTCAGTCAAAAGGTCCCACCTAAGGACCTAGAAGGCCACATATGGCCTTGATGTCACAGGTTCCCCACCTCTGGCATAGAAAATGCAAGCCCTTATCACTCACTGATTGTTTGATTTAGTGGAATAAAATGGTACCTTAGAGGCTTTAGTCAAGCAAGGCATCTCCCAAGCATATGTCTAAGAACATACAAGATTCCTTCAAAGGAGGTAAACAACTTCGCTCAACAACTCTCGGATTATTAATATTAAACAAGGAGACATATATACTCACCACTGTCATAAAGGATGCCCAGTGTAGGCAACAAGGGGATCCCCTAAGGATGGGGAGGTCCTCCAAATGGTCCTGACCTTGTGTTAACTGCATCAAGCCCTGGAACATTACAAAAACTTCTAGGCAAGATGTGTAATCTCTCCCCCAAAAACTGACCTAAGTATCCAGAGTGGAAAAACCAAGTGGTTGAAGAATACCTAATGTCTAGATTGTGATGGTCAGTTGAATAAATATCTAGGCCACACAACTGGTTTACCAGCACATATTTCTTGGACAGTGAACTGGGCCCCAAACTGAAAATGATAGCGAATTGAATTCTACTTGGGAGATAGATAATTGCGCCCTCCTTTCAATGATTCCAAGTTTTCCCTTGAAACAAAGGCCTATCTTTTTCATACTAATAGTCTTCTGGAAGTGCTATAAGGCAACAGTCCTAGGGATCTGTGTGAGATTTGTCATATTACCAACAATGAATTGTACAACACAAGTGCACAAAAAGATAGCAGAGAAATATATGATTAGGAAAGTAGATAGGCTGGTCCTATTGTGAGAGTGAGGGATAACCAATGGATAGTCTCTCTGCTCTTCTTGGATCCATCCAATATCATGAGATCCAGAGGGAGGAACCCAGAATGTTGGGTGGATGCACTCTGGAGGATTTTTTGGAGACTATGGGCAAGAGTTGCATAGGATAAGAAAGTATGGATAGGATGAGTTCTGCACTATTGGAAACAGTACACATATTAATGAGATTATAAATCCATCAACGGACCAAAATTTTTTGAGGAGAGCCCTCCCACACAACAGCTCGGACAGCAATAGAGCAAAGGGCAGCTAGATGGCACAGTAAATAGAGCGCTGAACCCGGAGCCAAGAAGATCTGAATTCAAATTCTATACTCAGACACTTATTAGCTCTTTGACCCTGGCTTAGTCACTTAACCTCTTACTACCTTAGTTGCTTTCAACTACAAAATAGGGGTAAAATAGTACCTACTTCCCAGGGTTTTTGTAAGAATCAAATGAGATATTTGTAAAGCACTCAGTATAGTGCCTAGCATATGGTTGGTATTCAATAAATAAATGTTTCCCTTTAAGGCAGACATACTTTGGCGAGAAGTAGGGGGACCTATTTGGTAGTGGTGGTCACCTGTGATCTTAGAGTGGGAAGCTATAGACTGCAAAGTGGAACCTGAAGTCAGGGTGTCTACCCATAAATATCCATGAAGGTAAATAAAAATGCAGATGATATTGAGAAGAATAGATAATATTTATATAGTGTTTTGCAGTTTTCAGAACACTTTGTATATATTGTTTCATTTGATTCTCACAACAATCTTGGGAAGTAGATGATATTATTATCTCCCTTTTACACATGAAGAAAATTGAGAGAGAGAGAGGATAACATCTGCATTCTCACTAATAGTATAAGTGAACCAGTCATGCTATGTTTCCATGAAGGCTAATAAGGACAGGAGAGGCTTAAAGACTTCCCCAGCTGATGGAAATTTGGACAGATTCGTAGAATGGGGAAGGCCCAATGACAACTGGACCTAAAATTCACAGGCATTCATAAAGTTTTTAAGTACGACAAATTACACTGACATGCCTCCTCTAGCTTGACCTCACATCTATCTCCTGGGTCTGGGCTCTTACAGCGTATAACACAAACTTCCCCTATGATGAGCTTATGAATTTCCAGCATAATGAGTCACACTAGAGAACCTCTGTGTTCCTGCAGGGCTTTAGGAACAAGACAACCATGCCCATTGGCCAAGAAAATAAATGGTTTTCATGGCTCAATAGGTTCTAGACGGTCTACCCTATAATGTGGTATGTAGACTTGGCAGCCTTTGAGGTTTGAAAAGGAAAGATCTTCAAAAGTTTCATAAAGTAAAACTGACAAAATATGGGAAAGTTAAAACAAGAGGAGATAGAGTGAAAGAAAAACAGAAGGGAGAGAAGAAAATAGGCAGAGCCAAGGAAGGTGAGTTACATCTGTGTCTAACACCTGCTGCCAAGAACAGGAAGTCTTCCCTGCATGTTTGCTTTTAGTAACAAGAGTCTTCCAGCCCTTCTGGCCCCAAGAATAGACTTGGACATAGAGGAAGCAACATTAGGCAAAATCTGCCTTCTCTCCATGCCACCTTCTCAATGAACTTAAAGTCAGAGGGCCTGCGGAGTCAGAGGGCCTGCGTTCAAATCTTTGCTCAGCCACTTAGTATTCATATCACCTTTAGAAAGTCAACTCTCAGGACCTTCTTTTCTTCATCTGTAAAAAAGGAGGTTGAGCCAGATGAGCTCTGAGATCCTATCCAGCTTCAGACCTATTACTCTATGATCCAGACATTGAGACTTCAGCACTCGTCCACTGAGGGAAAAAATGGTATGTCTTTCATCTCCTTACTCAAAACTCCATGCCATAAAGCTAGGGCAGGACTTGGGGGAAGGCCTTTGGACTTGCACCTCTCTGAGAGTAGAAATATCACAGGTTCTATTTGCTTGAAATATTCCTCTGTTATTTTAAGTAAATGTTCACATATACGCATGCCAGTTCCCAGGATCAACATGTTCCTTCATTCTCTAACACCCCAACTGCACTGGGAGACCCCTGGTACCCTTCTCTCTCAAGCGCCCAGAGAAGGAGATGGCTCAAGACATGCCATGAACCTTATCTGATCACAAGATCCTGGGGGACCCTAGTCCAGGGCCCTCCTGAAGGTCTAGGTCTGCCAGATACCTGTAGGTCCTTCACCAGAGCAGAACGGGGGCATTGTGGAGGAGGGCATCCCATCGCCAGGACCCTCCCCAACATCTCCCACTTCTCCTAGAGAAGCCAGTCTCTTCCAATTCCTCTTTTCAGTGGGGCCAATCCCCATGCAGTCCGGTGGGTGCCCACAGCCTGCCCCCCCAGCCAGTGCCCCCGCTGTGACCTACACCGGGCCAGTGACTCCCCCGCAGCCCTCGGCCTGACCTCCTGTAATGAAGGGAATTAATATGGCCAAGCCTCCAGCCCGGCTGCTCAGCTTGCCAGCAGCACAGAGCCTCAGCCTCTAATTGATTAGGCCATAAAAATCTGGGCCCTAAATTGAAAGGCGCTGCACTAATTCTCTTTTATGTTAAATTTCTGTCTTTCTCCTTTATCGAATCGTCCGTCCAGCATCCCTTCGCCTCCCTATGGTGGGCTTGCTGGGGGCCTGTTTTTCTCTTGCTCAGATTAAGTACCTAATCAAAACCTTGTCTCCCTTAATGGCATAAAATTGAAAGATAGATATTGCACTTTACACAGCTGATTAAACTCTAGAATGTGGCTTAAATGCTTTACAGGGCTTGTTACATTAACTAACTTTGTCATCTGCCAGCCATCTTATAATTGCATATGCGTACATCGCTCCTGGAGATGCCCAGGCAGGATTTCTTTTCTCTCCATTACCTCTTCCCACCCCTACTCCCCCACCACCCCAGGATCTCCCCCTGAGCTGAGGGGCAGGGGGCCTCCCTCAGACAACCAAGAAAAATTAGAGCTAGGCAGCCTGGCCCCTGAGATTTTGTCCCAGGTTTAAAGGACAGGGGACTGCTCTCCCCTGGGTCCCCTAGGTCGCCAATTACATTCTGACCTGACTTTTGAAACATGTGCACCATCCCCAGAACACCCTGGCAAGCTGCTGCCCCACAGAATGCTAGAACTGGCTGGGCACTTAGAGGTCATCTAGTGCAAACCCCCAGCCCCAAATTCAAGATGAGGAAACTGAAGGTCGTAGAAATGAAGTGACCAAGGACATTCCACAGAGCTGGCATTGAAAGCAGGACTCTGATTTCAAAGCCAGGGTTCTTTCTGCTTCCAGCACACATGTGGCCTTCTGTGTACCTCTTCCCAGGACAGAGGCAATTCTCCACCCCACTCCTAAGGTACTGACTAAAATGCCTTTGTGTCTAGAAGGTAGCCTTCACTAAGTTGAGAGTAGTGTGCTGATTTCCATTTATTCTCCTTCCTGTTCTGAACTAGAACTCTACAACCACTGTACCCTCTGTCTGATGTAAAATGAATATTTCATAGGATCATAGAATTTAGGAAGGAAAGGGAACCACCCCAGAAACCATTGAGCTCAACTTCCTAATTTTCAGAGGAGAAAACCAAGACACATGGAAGGAAAATGATTTGCTCAGGGTCACATAGTTACTGCATAAATTGCTATTAACTCTGGACCTGGCACTTGGGCTTCATAAGAAGGGTCTGCTGTTGTGGGGTTGGGGGTCCAATCAGAGCAGTTGCTGGGCTTTTGAAGGCAGAACTAATTGTTCTTCTAGAAAATAGCCCAACTTGGAGATGACCTCACTACTAAAAGTATACGGTTACGCCAACTTATTGAATATTTGCAACATGGGATGTTTTTCCCCTTGAAACACTGCGTTCTAAATGGAGGGATGGGGGTGGTTTTATGGTGCTAGCATAGAGCTGCAAAACTGTGTTAGGTACTTACTGTGCATACAGCACTGGGGGAAATGCATAGTTAAGATAAAACAAGATCTTGACCTTGTTAGATATAAAAAAGATTATGTTTCCACACAGATATAGGGAAGTGGACTTTTTTGCAGTGGAAATACTTAGAGTCGAAAGAAAAGCAGGAAAAGGTCACAGTGAAAACAGGCTCACCCAGGTCGGTGGTCAAGAATAACACAAAGGGTAAAATAGACTTAAAGTATGCATGCTTAATAGTCTTATAAATATTAACTTCTCCTCCCCAGGAGGAGCTAAAGCTCATTTTAATGCACATGCGATATATGTGGAGGAAGGGGAAACCCATCAAGGAGAAACATGAAGTAGGCATATCGGAAAGTTCTGCATCTCAAAGTTCTCAGCCAATCCTCAATAAGGGAGGGACTTTGCCTTTCAGAACAGGGATAAAGGTGCTTGCTCTCACTTCTGTAGAGGGGGTGACTGCTCTAGCCCCTCACCCACTTCTCGCAAGAACTGTAAAATAATTGAGCTTGCCTCATCTACCTAGAGTTTTTGTCTTTCCTTTAGAAATTTTGTTCCTAACCATTCTCAAGGAGCTTATAGTCTAAAGAGAAGTGACTCCAAGTGGGAAAGCTGTAGCACAATACAGTGACTAGCCCACAACGGGGAAGTTCATTACTGACTGGAGGATCCCAGAAAGAAGGGGCAATAACAAGTTATACTTAACACTTTATTGTATCTGTGGTCTCACTGATGAGGGGACACATACATGCTCCAATGATGTAGAGGCAATGAACAATGATGATGATGATGAGCGCTTAACATTTATATGGCACTTACTATGTACTAGGCTCTTTACAATTATTATCTCATTTGAACCTTGCAACAACCCTGGTAGGTAGATGCTCTTATTATCCCCATTTTACAAATGAGGAAACTGAGACAAGCTGATTTTTTTTTACTGCCTTGACCAGGGTCACACAGTTAATCAGTGTCTGAGGTCAGATTTGAACTTAGGTCTTCCTGATTCCAGGTCTAGCACTCTATCCATTGCACCACCTAACTGATGATGATGATGAGGAGGAGGAGGAGGAGGAGGAGGAGGAGGAGGATAGCCACTAGTTGGTACAGTAATAAAGTGCTGTTCATGGAGTCAGGAAGATCTGAGTTCAAATCCAGCCTCAGATACTTCCTAGTTGTATGACCCTGGGCAAGTCTCGGTTTCTTCATCTGAAACATGGGAAACAGCACCTACCTCCCAGAGCTATGAGGAACAAATTAAGTAATAATTGTAAAACACTTAATACAGTGCCTGGCACGTACACTAAGTGCTACATAAATATTAGTTATTATCATTATTTTATAGCACACTAAGGTTTGCATAGTGCTTTGCATATTTTATCTCATTTGGCCTTCATGATGGGTGGTTGTTGTCCTTCATGTCAAAATGACTTCACTACGCAGGGTCAATGTGCAGTGTTGACCATCATGATAACCCTAGACGATAGATGTCATGATCTCCACTATTATCTCCCCAAAGATGAGAAAACGGACACACGGAGAAGATACGTGATTTGTCCAAGGCCACCAGGCTAGTAAGTATGTGAGGCAGGATTCAAATTCAGGTCTTCCTGGTTTCAAGTCCAGTATTCTACCCATTGTACCAACTTGATGCCATCCCTGCTTCTTATCTTTTGTAATCTTCGAGGCCTTCCTCTGGTTCTTTTAGTATTAATGGATACCCATTCAATACTGGAATTGTCCATCTAACATCACCCAGTCTTGTTTCACAGTCAGCCCTCTTTTCCTTTTCTGATGAAGAAAAGGGTTTCCTACACTTTTGTAAAAACTGTACATTATCCTTAGAGAAGAGACACCTGGAGCTTCGTCAGAATGGGTATCTCAACTCTCGTGTCTTTGGTCAGATGGATGGCTTTTGGAAAGAGAGTATGTGTAAAGCACATTGCAAACCATAAAGCATTATGTAAATACTATTATTATCATTATTGTAAATCCTACTGCTGTCTGGCAAACATTCCCCCAGAAATCCCTCTTTTTCCCTCCTTAGCTTATCTAAATTGCTGCAGAATGTTTCTGGTTGGCTATGTATTAGAAATATGCCTAAAAAGTTGTAAAAAGTAAATCTATACCCAAAAAAGCTAAAGCTGATATAGAAACACACATCTATACATATAGATATGTATCTGTGTGTACGTGTGTATGCATATAAAGCTTGTTAAGCAAGGAGCCTTCCTTAGCATGTGTATTTATGCATGTGTGTATATGCATACATATACACACATACACATATGTATATACATGGGCAACTAGTGGCACAGTAGATAGAGCATCAGTCCTAGTATCAGGAAGATCTGAATTCAAATCCAGTCCCAGACACTTCCTAGTTGTGTGACTCTGGGTAAGTCACTTAACCCTGTTTACCTCAATTTCTCCATCTGTAAAATGAGCTAGAGAAGGAAACATCAAACCACTCCAGTATCTTTGACAAGAAAATTCCAAATAGGGTCACAAAGACTCCAGTGTTTCTTCTTAAAGAAAGACTATTTAGTCCAACCCCTGCCCCCTTGTTGTCTAGATGGAGAAAATGGGGCACCAGGAGGGGTGGGGATCTGCCTAAGGCCACCAGGTGAAGCAGTGGCTTAACTGAAACTAGATCTGATTCTCTGGATTCCCAAGACCAGTGTATTTCCCACTTTCCATGTCTGTCTCTGTACAGGGAGAAGCAAGTTAGGCAGACAAATGACAGACCTAGTAGATGAGAAGTAGGCACGGTGATATAATAGAAGAAGCACTGGAGTCTTGGTTTCAAGTCCCTCCCTCTCCCACATCTGTTGTTACTATGGACACATGGGTCAACCACTCAGAGCCTCAGTTTTCTCCTTGATAAAATGGGCCTAATACTGACTCTTTTGGAAATAGCATCTGAGTTGACCCTTGAAGTAAGCTGAGGCATCTACGAGACAAGGGTTTCCAGACCTGTATGGAACACAGCCTGTTCCAAGGGGCATGAATGGGAGCTTGAATTTTGAGGATTGGCAATGTTGAGTTCAGTAGTTGGCTTAAACATAGAGGTTGTAAAAGGGAGTAATATGTTGTCGTGGTTATTCATCTTTCATTTTTCAAGAGGACCAATGCTATCACAAGGTGATGTCTTGACTCATACATGAATCTAATTTAAGTGAGACAGAGTTGCACAAAGTCATCAGCCTCGCTCTCTCTTGCAGAGTCATCAAAGACCAGTGGCAGGACAAAAGTCAAGATGCTAGTGGTGGCCTGGGATGCAATGGATGAGCTTGGTGTCTTCAGTGTCTGACCAGGCTCTAAGCTCTCCACTTCACCTGCTTCAAAGCCTTAATGGCCACTGAAACAAATGTTTTCATCTGCCCGTTCTGCTGGGGGTAAGGCATGGGGCAGACACCCCCTTGACTCACTGATGGGTTTGAAGACTAAGCCTTGGAAAGGAAGGATGGTGCCAAACTATGGGAGAGCTTTACATGCCAAGCAGTGGCATTTCAAACTGTAAGATGTAAGTAAATACAGTACTGGACTTGGAATCAGGAAGGCCTGGGTTTGAACCTTGCTTCACACATTTACTAGCTGTATGACCCTGGACAAGCTAGCCCTCTGTACCTCTATTTCTCCATCTGTAAAATGGAAAGATTGGACTTGGTGCCCTCTAAAGTACCCTCCAGCATTAAATCTATGCTCCTAAATCACTACTACCCTGGGTCTTATTTTCTTCATCTGTTAACTGAACAAGTTGGACTTAAAACCTCTAAAGTCTCCTCTAGCTCTAACTCAACGTTCCGACTCAACGTTCCAGTAGGGAGCCACTGAAGATTCTTAAGCAGGAGAGAGACATGGTCAGGCCTGTGCTTTAGGATGATTTTTTTTTTAAATAGGATTATAGATGATGAGACTAGAGACAGGGAAACCAGTTAGGAAGCAGTGGCAATAGACCAGACAAGAGCTGATAAGGACTTAAGCCAGGATAATGACCATGTGATTGAAGAGGAGAGAGATGCAAGAGACTAGGAGGAGGTAGAACTGACAAGATCTGTCAACTGATTTGATGGGGTGGGGATGGGAAGTAGAGGTATTCTTTCTGAGTACCCCCCCACACTCCAGAAGAAACCCTGAGATCACAGTCAGCTTGTCCGTTCCTGTCCACAACTGAACTGTGATGAAATCCAACCAACTCTTCTTTTTTCTCATTTAAACTCTTTTAAATTAACAGTGCCCTGAACCAGCCCCTGCAGTCCTGACAGCAATGAATAATCCATTCCCAAGCTGGGCCCCCTCCCACAGGCTTCCCAGCCCCCACCACCATCCCATCCATCCTTCTCTGCTTTGCTCTCTGGCTGCCAAAAAACCTTCCCATTGGAAGGAGTTCATCATATTACTGGTCGTGTTTTCTACAAGCTCAATAGAGATGATTATGAACT